>JBAMNC010001821.1:0-10910 GCA_037902135.1 Cetoscarus ocellatus | reverse complement strand
TGTAAGTGTTGGCTGTGTGTGAGTCATATTTTTTACCATGACAACAAAAATACAAGTCATCAATAACCAATATTAGGCAGTTAAATGGTTTCAGCCATCAAAGAGTGCTGGCAATCTGTTGCACAGTCAAAAGCACAAAAATACTGATCCACTTCACCTTTTTGATTAGATGTATGATGGACGATTGTTACGTTTCTGCACTTTTAGATGCCACTTTTCATTTAATAAATACACAAACATTTTGAAACTCATGATATTTAAGAGTATAAAAAGCTTGACCATATTTAACACCATTTGCAGGAGTTTGTCTGCTATTTTAAGATCAATAAAAACCAAAAAATTACCAATATTAGGCATCTACTATTTCTGCTTCAGTCGCTGTTAAATCACAATGGTATCAGCACGGATCATATTGTATTTTTATTACATGATACTGAGATAAAGTACAAAGTGTGTCATCATTCTGCCAAAAATATCGAGCTCCAGTTTTTGCTGTGTTGCCCATCTCTAGTCGGTGTGTGTGCGTGCTTGTGTGTGTTACTCATGACAGGCTCCTTCTGTTGGCTGCAGTGACAGAGTCGGGCTGGACTGTGTGAGGGGTGAGGATGTGAGTCAGTGTGACAGACAGACCGAGCACAGACACACAGAGACACACACACACCAATCTATGGCATCTATTTCCTTTAAGCTGAGCTGCTCCTCTCTTTTCTTCTTCTCTGCCTAAATTATTGGTATTGGATCAGAGCTGAGTGTCAGTGGGATTAAAACGCTCTCATGTCAAACTCAAAGAAATCATTAAGAGAAATCATTTAGACGTAAAGTTCTCTCGTCAGCGCTTTGACACCCGTCATCTCAGCAGACTTGTGGACCGAGGCTGCACTTCAGAGAGGTCATGTTAGAAAAGATTACATTTCACAGGCTTCTCTGCTTAGAAATGACACAAAGTGGTCTGATAGATGGTTAAAGGGCTGTCCACTCCGCTTAGTTTCTTCTTCTTGATCAAAAACCTCAAGCTGCTCGGGAATCAAATCCTCAGTAGTCTTAAATAATCAATGGTAAACATCTTATTTACACATTATCATGTGAAGTATCAAGGAGAAATCTTTATCTAAATGTCAAAATATTCCCAGTGAAGTTTGTGTAAACTTTCCTGAAATTGGATTTTGGGCGTGCCTATGAAAAGATGTAACACATGGAGGAATTAAGTTTGATGTCTCTTCTTGCCTACTAAACTGCACAGACCTGAAACACAGGTCAAAGTGTCTTTGTCCACAGAGAACATAAAATCAGCTCAAACCTAAACGGCATCACTGGGCTTTTATCAGACTCAGACTCGGATGTCACTCATGCTTTTTCACCTTTTCTTGCTAAATTTTCAGAACCTCAGTTACTGTCTTGCTTTAAGATAATTATGTTTAAGAAATGATTCTAAATGAGGTTAAAAACAGTGAGCGATACTGTACGTGACTCACAAAAGAAGTTAGTGTGTTTCCTTAAGCTCAACAGCTATGGCAATGATCTGCTAATCTGCTTCCATACTGAAATTGGAATATCCATCCACGCATAAATTTTCTAAACCTCTTATCCTGCTCAAGGCTGCGGGGGCTGGAACATATCCCAGCATGCACTTGGTGAGAGGCAGAGCACACCCTGAACAGGTCCACAGGGTGCACCCTGCGTCTATCAAAGAGCTGGATTTAGATATAAAACACAAAGTAAAAAAGAGCATCAAAATTCTGCCGTTTAAAAGTTTCCTGCTCTTCTGTTTAGAGCGTTAATGTCTGAGTGAATTGAGCCAAACATCTGAGAACAGTTGGATTTGTGTCAAACTGTGTTTATGAGAGGTTCTGTGCACTTTCCATACAAGAAAACAAGATTTGTATTTGCATTCTCATCAGAATACTCCGCGTGTCCCCGAGGTCAAACAAACAAACTGAATGAATTCTCCTCCTTTAAACATTTGCAAAGCTAATCTTTGGAATATTTAGATTATGCAATGACTGAATCTGTGTTTGTTAGCTCGCAGCCCTCTTCTCTGCTGCTCTGCGGATGCTTCTTTGCACGATAATGCCAACAACTGTCAATCATCGTCCCAACATCAAACTGGAGGCTTGAATTTTTTTTCCCTGAACTCATGTGTGAGTCTGAGCGTCCCCGGAGCACCGACACAAATAAACGAGGACCTGCTTGTAAAAATATTGCTCCATAAAGCCACCTGAGGGACAAAATAAACAAGCAAATACTAAGGCGAGTAGCTTGTTTGAGGTAGTTTTTAGGGTTAGAGATAATCACACACGTCAAAGCGGATCAACCCACTTAGTGGATCAAAATAAAGTTTGCTATTCATTTATTGTTCATGGAGAGAGATTTGTTTCTCTTTGATTTTTGTTGTCATGTGGTCCATTAATCTTGTATGGGAGCTGGTTTTGGGCTTAAATAATTAGCATTTCAATTAAATGACTTGGAAACATCAGAACTGTGCTGTTGTACATAAATAATGAACAACCTCTGACCAATCAGACTCAGTAATCAACTGTTTAATTATTCAGCTTCAAATGTTATCTTGCTGTCATTTACATACAGATGTGTTAACTGAACTTGTTCAGCGAAAACAAGTTGTGATCTGAATACTTATTATGTTCTTTCATAGGGCTGGGAAACATATTGTGTTTTAAATACGTACTGGTGTATTCTCAAATGATATACGGTAAGAGAGTGTTGTTCATAATTACATAGTTTATTGGACGACAAAAGTTGTCAGGTCACAGGCTCAGAAAAGCAGAACTACCGTGTGGTGGTTTTATATGTCAGCGAGAATGAAAGGGCATCAGGAGGAAAATTCAACCCACTGACAACCTTTTACAAATCCTAACAACTGCTGTAAGGTAAGAGGAAATGTTTTAATACTGATGATACAAGATGATTTTATATTGTCAAGTAATAAATTAAATTTCTGAATGGCAGACTTATATAAATACGATGAAACGTTTACATTACTTCTCTGTAATAGCTAGTGTTAACATGAAGAACCAACTATTATCACAAGTTAAGTAAGACAAATTAAAATCCATAAATGTCTTTCAATCAGGCCCAATACACAAACAATTAAAGTCAATTAAACATGTACAAATTTAGTCAGATCAAGGGGTATTTTCAGTTATTTTCAATGGCATAAATCCTGATGACAGGAGAGTTTGTTCTAACCTAGCAACAGTAACCAAGGAGGGTGTGGCTTCCTGTAGAGGGCGGGGCTTAACAAAGGGTCAGTTACATCACATCCCAGTTAAACTCTTTCCAGGTGCGAGCTGGTGAACTCAGGGTACCACAAACTGACATTTTCAGCAACAGACAAAAACTAGACTAAAATGTTTGACGAAGATTTAATCCGATCAGACCTAATTTGGTCATGTAGAGAAGTTAGGAATATATCCAATCACAGCGACTTTGGTTGTGTGGAAAGGTTGGATGAGTTAAGAGGGACATCCAATCACAGCTGCCTTAGCTTCTAGGTGGCGGATCCAAGAGTAAAACATGACTTCAGAAATTCAAGGAAACATAAAAAGATGCTTTACACTTTACATTTCATATTTTAGTTGACCAAATTTACAGTAGATTTTGTCGACTAAAATGTTGTGAAATATCATCAACTAACACTAGACTAAAATCAAAACAATTTAGATGACTAAATAATGACTAAAACTGAAAGATATGTTAGGGAAAAGACCAAAAATAATAAAAGTGCTGTCAAATTTAACACTGGAGGGAACAGCATTAATAAGTACAACAAACTGTTTTAACTCTTTTTTTTTTTTTTTTTTTAAGAAAAATGCTCAATATTATGTTTCCAGGGTTTCTGTTTTTGTTGCCATGTTATCAAACAAGCATAAGCGTTCTTCAAGTTTTACTGCCATCATTTCCAAACTTAAACTTTCCAGATACGGTACATTATTTGCCATGTATTCATTCAGACAGATATTATCAAATATGATATTAGTTTCATATTCCCTACTTTCATACCTTATCAACAACTTGGTGCAACACAACGGAACAGTTGTATTTCTTTTTCCTGTGGACCCTAGAGACAGCAATTTTCAGATGGCCCCTTGGTTTAGGGCTAAAAGGTGAATTTCTTGGAACCAGCAGCATCCACATCCTACACTTTAGTTTGGGGAGCCTCTCAAAAAACTCCATTAACTAAGGAGTGAGGATTGGAAAATAGAAAATGACTTATGTGCCAAGTTCTCTGACCTATCCGCCCCCTCATCCCAGAGTCTATTTCCAGGCGCTGCGCTTTTCAAAATGTGAGGATGATTTCTTAATCCCCGGGGATGCATCTGCGGATGGAAGTGAAATGTTTCGACTGTTCTCGTTTCCCTCCTCGCTGGCGTCCTGACGGGTGGCAGACGGGGCCGCCCAACCAGCCGGCTGGACGCGGAGGAGAGGGTGCTAATGAGATGTGTGCGCCGCTCTTTCATGTCCGTCCTCTCCTGTTCCCAGCATGCCTTTCTCTCTGCACTCTGTGGGTGTCCGAGCTATAAGCGCCCGTGGTTCCTGACTGCTAATGCACAAAGTGACCGTGTCTGAAGTGAGAGTTAAATAGGTTTGGAATTGAATCGGCCATTTTGAGTATGAAAGGTGGCGTGAAGGGGAGCGTGTTGATGAGCGGCCATGAAACATCGCTCACACCACACATTCACCAGCAGCGTGAAGATGGGCCGAAAGAAGGGAGAGGAGGTTGATAGACATGGAGCTGTGAGCTAAAGCTGCTCAAAAATAAACAAAATAACAAAACAACAAACAGTCAAAGTCATTGATTTTATGAGTCCAGCAGTCAGATTCATCAACACGTCTCTCCAAATGTTGCCTTTCACAGAATTACGCCATTTTTAACACAGAAAACATCCCATGTGGACGTAAATGTTCATGCTTTTATGGTCAACCAGAATGAACCAAATTAATACTGACATATCTCATTAGGGAGTAAAATCTGATTTTTGAGTTCAGAGTGAAGAAAATCTCAGGTGATTCAAAGAAATCAAGAAGCAGGTCTAGACGATCTGATCTTGTTTCCAAATGTTTAAAAATTAATCCTACAGATTCAACATGTAAGGTCAAGTTCACTCATTTTTGAACAAGTTTGCTCTGATCCAAGATGTCCATCACTGTGATTTCACAGAAAATTACTGGCTAACAGTCGCAGTAATTTCTAGGTATAGTTATGTTATGTGTAGTAATGGAGTTACATAGTTGAAACATTGACTAATTTGTGTTTTCAAAGCAACCATGACACATACATACTGTAAATCATACATTATTCAAAATGCTTACAGTACAATACTGCAATTTTTCAACACTTTACTATAATTGTACTGCGATCACATTACTGCAAAATTATAGACAGGTGTTTTAAAATCTCTGTATTTTAGAGGGTATTGTGAATTCACGAAAATTTCTGTGATTTTGCAGTGCTTAACTGTAATTTTGCAGTAATTTGAACATGTATCTGTAAAATTCCAGTGTTTTATTGTGAAATTACAGTATGATGCTGCCATAGCTCACAATTGTCACTATAATTTAACATCTGCTGTAGCATCACCAGAGCTCGCTCAGTAGATTCCTGTGAATTTACTGTATGCATGTCACATACAGTATTGTGATCATACAAATATTTACTTTTCATGCACCACAACAGCTTCGTTACAAGAATTTACTGTGAATATTTACTGTACAACCCTGTGGGAAGCTGCTGATAAGTTTCTTGTCTAGTTTTTGTGGCCTGACATTTTTGCACAGGCATATGTCTGACTATATATTCTTTAGATTAAAATTAAGTAAAGAAAAGACAAGTTTATGTAATGTTTTGTTTCTGCAGTTTTTACTGTCTATGTAGACAGACCTCCAATATCCAAGCTATAAAGTGCACCTGTTCACCTTTATATAACAAAACTACAGCCTGCACTGTACTTCATCTAACCTTAGCTCATGGCTGTTATATCTATTTCATAATGTTAGGAAAACAAGTTTGACTTTCAAACAACTGTAACTGCAACACATCATCATGTTACTATTAATGTCTTCTCTTTAAGTCTCATCAGGGCTTCTTAAGTTTGTTTCTAACAGTCATCCTGTCGACTTCAGAAAGGATTTCAGTCAGGATTACACTCATGAATGAAACAAATGGAGTTTACTCATGTGCTCATGCTTCAAAAGAAACAGAGGCTTTCTTTGTGTGCCGAGGGAGCTTCACTGGAGCCGGCTCTGCATGTCAGTACATCCTTAGTCAAGGACTTTCAGTCACATGTTCGTCACTGACTTATTAAATCACCTCAGCCCCTCCTCATGACCTGTCACTGTACCTTTAATGTCTGAGACTGTAAACCTTGTGGAAACATCAAATTGTCAGGTAGCAGTTTACAATATAGCGTCTTCCTCAATATGTTTCCAGGCACCATGGGAAATGTGGTTGTGTTTTATGGCTCAGGTTCTGGATTTCGCTCCTGATTTACAGCAGTGGGATTGTTACCAAGGAGAATAGAGCTAATGATGAGCAGATGGTGTTTGTACTGTGCTTTACTTTGTATGGATCACTGGATTTTCCTGATTATGGATGCCTCTTCAGGGAACTTTCTTTGCTGCATTGATACCCAGCTGATGTAAAGCAATCATCTTAGCTACTCAGACTGTAAGATCTGGCTCTGTGTCTTCAAACATCTCTGATCCAACATGAATATTTTTGAGAATCGAGTCATGCAGGGATAAACATCTCTGTCTTTACTGTAAGATTAAAGTCATTATATCTTACATTTCCAGTTGATTCCCCGTCCCCTCAAACAAGCTGAATCAGAAGTTAATGACCGAGGCGAGTTTCATATCCATCCATTACAGCTCAGCTGTTTAGAGATGATACTGAGCATTATGTAATTGCCTGTTAGAGCTGACTATGCACGGGGCACGACGGGTTAAATGCCAATTAGCTGTGTGTGAGCGTGCCCGTGTCTGCAGACGGGGGGATCTGTTCGCCGGCTGTAACCTGAATCCGTTCAGGCCTCTGGCTTCACTCTGTGTTTGACTTGACAGGTCTGGCTGAACTGTCATCCTCTCTCTGCTATTCCTGGTTTCTCTTCCTCTTTTTTTTTTGCTAAGGATGCTGAGTTTAGTGCGCTATGACAACTCACACATTCTCTGCTGAGTGTCAGTGCACTGGCCCCTTTCTTCCCGACATGACGGGAGGATTTGAACGTGTCGAGGTGAGGACTGCGAGGGTCCTAACCTTCCTTACAGCCTGTCCTCTCCTTCTCTCCTTTTCTCCGTCTCTTCCTCTCTTTTGCTCTCATGTTTTATTCCCAGAGTGCGACTGTCAGAGCGTTTAGAGACTCTGATGGAAGGAGCACAAACAGTAGGGCTGGGCAGCATCGGCCAAAATTATATCCTATTTTCTTCCTAAATGAAGAATAAATTACAATATATCTCTTGATATATTCTCTGTTAACAATATCTGACTTTAAAAAAGATGACACAATTCCAGCAAATATTGAACGATGCCAAACCTGATACCTAAAAAAAACAAAAAAATGTCATTCCTAGCGCCCATTACGATATTTTAATGGTGCTTATTATGAGAAACTTCAGCCAAACTCCTACAAATTGACTAAATTGAACAAAAATAGTTCCAATAAATCAGAACACTTAGTCATTAGGTTGTCAAAATGCTCCATATGCTTAAATATCATGTTTTTTTCCCGAAATGTTGAATCTTCACCAATTTAAAAAAACTACAGAAATAATGAAATGCGAAAAGTTGACTAATGAAACATGCTTAGATAGAATAATAAGAAAATAAAGTAAAAGTGGTAATTAAACACAAAATGATAACTCTGAATCTCTTGAAACTGTCCAGATTGATCAGCAGTTCCCAAAATACCCAAAGCAGCCCGTACGCCAATGACCATGTGGCGTTCAAAGTCACTTAAACCACATTACTGATGCTTGGTCAGAAACGCAGCAGACTGTTTCAACCATGTGTACGCACCTAAATGTATTGAGTTGCTGCCATGTGATTGACTGACTTGCTGGTTAGCTTTTTGCCTTCATGAGCAGATGAGAAGGTGTACCTAATAAAGGGGCCAGTGAATGTATATGTGCAGTTACATAATCAATATTGGCAAATTATTTAAAAGCACAGTTTTTTTCTACATCATGACTTAATTTTTGCTCACATGATCCCTTTAATCTGGATAGAGAAGGGGACTTGTTAGACACCAAAGGACTAAAACTGTCCCTGTTCTGCATCTTTCTCCCTTTATTCTGTTTTAATCAGCATCAGTTTAAGACATATCAATGTAGATGATATGGTCAGACCCTGTATCTCATTAGAAAGTGTATCAGTACGTCTTAAAGAACTCTATAATCTACATTTTTCCAGCCCTACCCGTCATACTTGAGGATTTTTCCCTCACACACATGAAAGTGCACATGCAGAGACGCTGCTATGATCCCACGCTGTCCGTTCTGGACTCTGCCTCAGCTCCTCACACATGTGAAGTAAGTGCCCCACACACATTCAGATAAACTCTGCGTGTGTCTCGGTGTGGTGAAACCTCTCGAGGTCGGTCTCCTGACAGCTCTCCAGTCGCAGACTCCTCTTGCAGAAAACAGATAAAGGTTGTTTTTTTAAAAGTGGTTTCCCATGTCGACTCTCACCTCTCACTTCTTCTCCTCCTCTCTGTGCTGGCAGGGCTGTGTGGGCGTTGGCAGGATGGCTGTGTTGTGTGTGTCAGTGTAGATCTGTGTGTTTGCATGTATACAGGGGGTCATCACTTCATGCTTGTACAAAAGTGCAGATGATCGAGTGAGATGAAGCAACACCGTCTGCTGACCTTCTCCTGTTTGGTTGTTTGGATTGTTTTTACACTCCTGGTGACCTGAGCTGTGGTTTGCATGGAAGACAAACCAAGATCCCCTGTTTTCATCGGACCAGAGCTCAGTCCTGAGGTCTGCATCACAGTTGGCTGGTGCCTAAGATTACTTTGTCAAAATTTTGTTTGTCTATTGTAGGGGTGAATAATTTATCGTTTCTATATTGAAATCACGACTTCAGATAACATGATCATGTTTGCCCCGCTCCTGACCGACCCAGGATCTGTTGTGTCCATTATTGGCTGGTGACAATGTCACAAGTCAGCACTCATGTCCAAAACCATCAAAGGTCGACATGCTGGCTTTTCTCCTTCATTGGAAATGTTGAATTTTGTTTTTCTTATTATTACTTATTTCATTTTTTGTGGGGATTTTTTTCTGCATTTTGTTTAACTTAACACAATAAAGGATTTGCACTACATTTTTTAAAGTGAAGACAGTCAAAGATGGCTCTGTTAGTTCTTCAGTTGTAATAACAGCCGTTTAAAGAGTGTACATACATGTTTATTGTTAAACAAATACATTTGGAAGTAATTCTTACCTTCAGTTTTCATCCTTGCCTTAGAGTAATACTTTTTAATATTTGATGGTATGATGTAATTTTCTGTCGTGTTTGTAAATATAACTGTAAACATGGTGAATATTGCACTGAACATTTAGTTGAATGCTTACATTGCCTCCAATATTTCTTTAAGATTTCAAACTCAGAGTATTTCTTCATTTTTGCCCAATGACACAAGGCTGTTACTGGCAACTATTTGTTTATCGTTGCCATGGGAACAGGCAGTAGGGCATTCAAAGCCTTTTGACGGATAAGCAGACACTGCTGCTACCATTCTGTTTCTGTATCTCAATGATCTCTTGTGCTGTTAACCCGCAGTGGTCCACCTTTCTGTCTGTTAATTCACACAAGTTTCCTTCTGTTACGCCATCCTTGACCCTGTAAATGGATGTTTACAAATACGAAGAATATCTGCCATCTCCTTTGTGTTCCTTCATTGTTATTTCTCTTTTACAACCAAGGACTTTGGTCAACAAAAGCTGTGCTCGATAAGGTGTGTTCACAACAGCAAACTGGGTATTTAACATATTGAGGGAAAAATAAGGCTGTAAAAGAACTGGATGAAGGAGGCTCTGGAACGTTGTTGATGTCTTGTTTTGGAAGCTGCCATACTGCACGTCATCTGAACTGAACTGAAGCTCAGCCTACTTTATAAAACCATCTTCCTCTGGTCTTTTTAACTTCATGCATAGTCCCTAAACCAAGCATCTTTCTCTGTGAAGCACAGCAGGCTTGAGGGGAACACGTCCGTAGAGTAACAAGTTTTGATGGGCGATTATTTGTCGAAAAACAAATGTAAGTGTCTGTGAGGACTTCAAGCAAACCTTAGTGGTCATATTATTAGACTTCAGTCTGACCATTAAATAAAATGACAACTTAATTGCAGTGTATTAACCAATCAAATGCTCCTTTCTGCTACCTCTGTTGATTTTTTTATGGTGGCATCCAATCAGGAGCAGCTAAAGGTCAACATGAAAAAGTTAGTCACACGTCAGCTTATAAAAGAATTAAAATTTAAGTGAGGGTAATTAAACGTGGTCCATTGTTAGATTTGGACACAAACTGCTTAAGAGACCGGCACAGATGACCAAAACGGAGGAACGCAAGTAAATATGTAAGTTGTTTTTGCTGTTAGTTTCTTAGCATACTTTCATTTTTTTCTCCTTATAGCCAAAGCTTGACTTTTATGATTTTAAAGCATTCATTAAAACACAGCTGTCTTCCTCTCACACTCCTTCACTTAAGAGTTTTATTACCTCCACCAAGGACTTATGTGTTTGTTTGTTTGCAAGATGGGGGGAGGAGGAGTAGCCAGCCACTTGCCATATTTTTATTTTCTTCTTCTTCTTCTTCTTCTTCTTCTTCTTCTTCTTCTTATTATTATTATTATTCTTATTATTATTATTATTATTTTACATTTATTTTGTTTAAA